>CM039139.1:31913426-31929377 GCA_022036555.1 Microstegium vimineum | reverse complement strand
TTCCATTTCCATGGCACGTCTCACGCCCCAGTTCCATCCAGTTCGGTCGGTCATGCCCATGTCCCATGGACCATTGGTGATGAGCAGCTACCAGCCTAGTACTGCACCTGCCATGCCATTGCGTAGGCTTTTGTACTGTGCCTTGTCCTTTTCTGAAGCAGGGTCACTTTTCTTTTTTAAACTATCTCTTTTTTTTGTTGGAAATAAGTTAAACTCTATTAGTAGAGCTTTTTTTAATAAAAAGAAAACAAAAACAAAATTACAGTGTGGAAGCTAAATATTTATAGAGCTTGTTCGACTATATTTATAGAGCTTATTTAATTGGTGGAAGAGTAGGATGATTGAATAGTATTTTGTAAGGTTAGTTTCATCTCGCAGTTTTCAACACATAAAACTTTGATACGAAACAGGACTCTCTCTTAATGTAAGTTTTATTGTACAGTTTCATATCTTATTTTAGCATTCATCCCCATAAAACTTTTTCGTTCTCTCTCCTCTTAGTTTCATACAAAAATTCTCTTTTTGCTGATGATAAAAGTGGATGACAACCCCATAAAATCTCCATTGAGACTGGCCTAAGAGCTAAGATTAGTTCAATCTAACCATGTTTTTTCCGGCTCTGAATCGTATTGTCCGCACCACAAAGCAAGAAAGTGGGAGGAGGCTACGGTGGCTCGTTGCCTTGCTTTTGTTCACTAGCTTCCTCTTGGAATCTCTTTGGATGATTCCATTCTATTCTCCCTGCTGAAAGCCCTTCCCCTAAATTTGAATTTTTTTTTTTCAAAGTTTGAATTGAGCCGCATGGCTACCGTTGGTACTAGTAGGATAATTCCAAGTCAACGGATCCAAAATCCGCACTGCGTAGTAGTACGCGTGACGGCAAAAACAAATCCCCTGAATTTCAAGTACAGTACACCTCTCGTCGTGTCAATGCTGGACCAAAGGTTGGCAGGACAAGGATGTCGCACTGTTATTTCACGTGCCCACATGTTGTACAGCTACAGTAATTCAGGGGATTTTCAAAAACTAAATAAATAAAATAATTTTTGGTTTGGTTTGCAGACATCGAGCAGCGGGTGCGCGCGCTGGGCGTGGACTCGGCGCCGGCGACGGAGCACTCGTTCGGCGAGCGCGCCGACAACTACTACGAGAAGCGGCCGCAGCTGCTGTCCCTCCTCAGCGACCTCCACCGCCGCTACCTCTGCCTGGCCGACCGCTACGCCCAGTCGCTGTCCACCCTCCACAAGCACAAGCCGGCCGTCTCCGTCTCCGACTGCGGCTCGTCCGACGTCGACGACCCCTGCACCGACGACGCCGACAGCTCGCTATCCTTCCAGTTCCAGCACCACCACCCGCCGGGTGCCAATGCCGAGGTGCTGATAGCGGAGCTGGTGTCGGCGTGGGTGGAGCGCGACGTGCTGGCGGACGAGGCGGCGCGGCGCGCGGCGGAGACGGCGCGCAAGATCGAGCTGCAGGGGAGCCTAGTGGAGGTGCTGGAGTCGGAGCGGCTGGTGCTGCTGGGCGAGAACGCGCGCCTGGGCTTCCGCGCGGCGTCCGCCGAGGACGAGGCGGCGGCGTCCGCGGCCGAGCTGGGGTACGCGCGCCGCCGCGCCGCGGAGATGGCTCGCCTCGTCGTCAAGCTCCGCGAGGACCACCGCGTGTGCATGCTGGGACGCAAGATCGAGGCGCTCCAGGCGCAGGTGTACGCGCTTGAGCTCCGTAACCGGGAGTGCTACGACGCCATGGCGGCGTGGGAGGCCGAGCGTAGGGCCGGCGCCGCTGAGATCCAGAGGCTCCGCGCCGAGAACCGCCGCCTGGCCGACGAGGCTGCCACGGTGGCCACGGTGATGGCGAGGAGGAGGAAGCGCATTCCCAAGGGGGGGAGTGGCGGGTGGTGGGCTAGGGTCCGGATGGCGGCCGAGTGGACACCGTGCGCGCCCCCCGCCACCACGGTCACCGTCAGGAAGGTCGGTGGTGAGCAGGGGAAGGGGAAGGATGACTGCAAGTACTACTACGGCGGTGGATGCTTCTGCGTCTAGACGGCACGAGACGCCGGCGCTGGCGTTGGACCCTTTTTTGGCGCGGCGTCGATCTTGAGCAGCAGCAGCAGCCCTGCTTTTAGTAGTAATTACTATAATTAGAATTAATTACGACGAGTAATTCAGGACTTTGACTTGGCAAAGTGAAGGTGAACGCTGCAGGGTGGTTGTTAAAATATACTACTACTGCCTCCGTCGTTGGCTTGGCAATGTGAAAGTGAAGGCAATTACTAGTTCCTCCATCATTTCATCTCATCTCCTTGGAAAAACAGTTACTCCATTATTGGTTATGTTTGCTTCGCTTATTAGTCGGTTTATCAGTCATCGAAATAGTATTTTTGTATCATAACAAAACAGCATTAGTCATAACTTATCAGCCAAAAAATAACCAAGCCAACAGGCCTACATACGGCATGGGCCATGACTCATCGTTGCCGCCTGGCCCACAGCCCATAGACAATGATGTTTGGGCCTCCTGCATTGCGTTGGTGGTACCAGCCTGGCAAAATATGTGGCACAAATTAAACGTAAATCACTACCAAAATATGATGCAGGAACTAGTAATTGCATATTTTTGGTAGTGACGACGTTGATTTTTACGATATCACGAGGAGATCTTGCTGGGAGAGATGGGGGTAATGGTGTTTGAATTGGGCTGCATCTGTTCGCGCTGCAGAGTTGCTGGTCTACCCAAACACAAAGCAACATAGCCCATTTACGTCGTTGACAGGCTGAAAAACAACCTCTACCTAAGATACTCCCTCCGTCTAAAAAAAAGAGTCGCTATGAGAAGCGTGCTGATCAAACTTTCTTAACTTTGACTAGGTTTATAGAAAATGAATGTAACATTTATATCTCTAAATAAGTTTAGTATTAAAGTATATTCAAAGATCTATCTAATGATAGTAATTACGTATCATAAATATTAATATTTTCTTAAATATAGTTAGTCAAAGTTAAAGTTTGTTGACTTTTTGGGAAGTGAGAAAGACTCTTTTTTTTAGACAGAGGGAGTTGACCATAAGCCGCCTACGATGAGGGTTTTGAGCTAAAGATAAATGCTAGGATTTTGTATTTGTAATGTAGTGGATTCATGTTTTTTTCTTCTAAGCGACAGTGAATTCATGTTCGTTCTTTATTAGTAACTGTTCATGTTTGGTAGAATACTCATTTTGGTAATTCAACTATCACAAAAGGCTCCTAAATTTTCAAAATGCTCATTTCAATCCTTACCTTTTTTTTATTTGCCTCAATTCCATCCATAAACTATCAAAATCACAGTTTTTAGTCATTAACTTTGTATTTTAGACACGATTTCATCATGATTTATCAAAATGCATTTTAGTCATTGTTGGTATTTCTTATGACTATTGGATAAATCCGCAAGCGCACAGATTATACCATTGTAGCACTTCACCTAGGAGTATTCCAAGGTACCGTAATTTATATTTTCCCAAGAGCGGATCTAGAAATGATAATTAGAGAGAGATCCTAGAGAGCACTTCAACTTAGTACCAACTAATATAGGGGGTAATCGAATAATGTGATAGGAAGGTGATGAATGAACAAGCCAATGTAAATGATAACTTGGAATAACTAGTAAGTATAGCTAGGTGGAGGACAACGAGAGAGATAGGGACTCCTATGTAATTCACTTCTACTTTAGTGTACTTAGCCAATTAATTAGTCTAAACACAATAGTTTGCCTCCTCAATACAAGTATGCTAGGCGAGAGAATAGATCAGTAGGAGGACAAAACTCCTACCGGACTGCGCTCTCTTTTTATGGGGGGTCTTACCTTTTAAGAACTAGCCTAAGAACACGTGGTGGGATACAGAGACTAGACAAGACTGTCACTCTCTTGCTAGCTACCACAAACAATCCGTGCAATAAGTGGTAACCAAGGGTAAGATGATATATAACACCACGCCTACACACAACTTACTACTTTAATTGTGATCTACAACCAAAGTACCCTATGACAGGCAATGATCGCATACGGGAAATGCCATAAGGATCACATACTATTAATGCAAAGGCTCGTAATAAGCAAAGACACACAACAATACTATAACAAGGATAGTAATGCTCAAAGTAAATACTAAGTAAAGTAGAGAAAAATTAATATATTGAATAAAGTAAAGTCTTACAAGGAAGGAAAGATACAAGAGCTATACCAGACTCTCCAGAAGATGACTCTGGAAATCCCGAGCACAGCTCAACTCTACTCTAACTCCCACTCTAGACTAACTACTAAGATAATTCTAAGTGCTTGAGCGTGTAGGCTTGTCCACCATGAGTGAAGAGGGGGTGTGAGCCTCTATTTATAGTGGGAGGTGGAGTAGGGGTTACTCCACCGCCACGTCATCGATCCAGGAGGCTTCAATTCTGGTCCCTTGAATCCACCGCCTCCAAACCGACTTGGAATGGAGGGTTAGGATTTCCATCATGTGTTAAATGCGAAGGGGAGTCACCAGGAGCCTCAGGGGGCCTAGGGGGTATCGGCCAACCCCCTACGACAGGTGGGCCCTGCCCCAGGCTTCTAGAAGGTGTCCCCACTGGTCAGGGACCAAGTGGGAGGTGGTTTCCTCCTTTAGGGTGTCGGTCAACCCCCTAGGGGTCTTAACCCCACCTCTGCCTTCTAGACTGTGGTCCCACTTGTCATGGAGCTTAGTTGATCTTTCTAAAGTGTTTGTCATGCTGGTTCTTTTGATGTGGGCCCATGGATCCTTGTGCACTTGATCTGGAGCGTTGAATAAAAGCACAGGTTGCATCCAAGGGTTGGAATAGCTTTGTCTTGGATCATGCTGGCTTGGCTAGCCAGAAGGGTCCAAACTAGTATCGGCTGATCATGATTTGACTCCTTTGGAGCCAGGATTTCTTGTGGGAGCTCCTGGACATGTCAGGAGTCTCATGGTATAGAGATTCTAGAGTCTGGCTCAAATCACACATCGGGAGATGTGCAAAAGGAGCTTCCAACATTGCTGATTGGCCTGGAATGTTATACCCTATAAGACAAAGCTTTCCAAGTACATGTGAAACTTATTAGTGATAAATATGTTCATGAAGTGTTATTATACCCTTGATCCCGAGGCTATTGACGATATTTTAGATGTGTAAAAGTATGCTATTCTTAGCGTCAACAGTCCTTAAACTTATATCTTTGGAATCAACTTCGTACTTTGCCCTAAATGGAACACTGCGTGTCGTACCCTTGTCAGTAGCTTCAGCACTACCAGCAATTTAAGTTGGCGATCATTGTTAGGTACCATTGTCGGTAATGCCATCCCAACTGCCGAATTGGATAGCACATTTTCAACATTTATGTTTATATATATATTAAATTGAGTATAAACATAGATATGAATACTCTTAAATATTTTTAGCCTATAGATTTGTTTTATCCGCAATCGGTTATCGATCAGTTGAGCCTAACACTAGAAGTAACTAAGCTAAAATTGTAGATCTTGTATTGTTTTAATTTATCCATTTCTTCTTAAAAGGTACTAAATAATGTTCTTAGCACTTGTAATTGCTCCCGGAAAAACAATGTATTGATATTCATATAAACAATGGTACCACTAAAAGGTAACATTAAAAATGTCAAATTAAAATTGTTATTTCGATGAATATTATTTTTTCTGTCTTCAATCCTAGTGGTGTCGGAGCTAACTTGGTGCGATAGTACATCGTTTCGCTTCCATGTAGGGCGAGGGATGAAGATGAGTTGGAAATAAAATTAGTTTGGGGACTGGAATGCATTTTAAAAATTTATGGATAAAGCTGACGATAAAATGCAAAGATTAAGGGCGGAACCAATCATTTTGATAAATTTGGGATCAAATTAAGCCTAAAAGCAAATTTTAAGGACTAAAATAAAAGTTTAGGGACAAATATGATCCTTGTTGCATTAGTTCGGGGACTAAAATGACTATTTCACCTTTCATGAGGAAGCACGTAGTACACTCTCTGACGGCTTGGCTATAAAGAGATGCTCTGCCATTCTGCAGTGCTCGACGGCACGATCGAGTCCCACTGCAGCAGCTCGACAGGTCCACTTCGTCCCCGAACGACAGGACCTGATGGTGATACTAAGAGAGGACGACGGGAGCGACGTCATGCGCACTAAGAAGGGTCTCTACGTCGCAGAGCTCTCCGACCCCGCAAGCACCTTCCTTGTAATGCATGACGAGGAGGAGGAGGAGAAGACCGCCACCATCTTGGTTAGTGGAGAGAAGGAGATGGCCGTCTGTGGCGGCGGTGAGGAGGTGGTCATTCTTGTCAGCGTTGAGGAGGCCGCCGTCGTTGTCATGGTCGGCGGTGAGAAGGTGGTCGTCCTTGTCATCGTAGGCTCCGTAGCGTGAATCCGTGAGAGGAGTTTATTAGGAGCGATCGTTTCTGGTTTGCTTTTCTAGTATTCTCTACTATCTCTGTTGTTATCGATCGACTAGTACTCGGTTCGTTTTCGATGATCTTAAGGTCATTGTTATCTCTCTAGGTACTAATATGAAATATGAGATAGTCGTAGAACAATCCAAATCATGCGTCAATCATCACTGTAAGAATAACCAAAAGGATGGAGGACAAACACTAGAAGATGAGACAGTGCAACACACACTAACCACATCACAAGTCCTACACTTTTTGCCTCTATGTCCTTTATAGCTTGATACCATCACGAGACTAGCCTCCTACTAATCTCTATCACAAGACATATAACATTTACCAACAGAAGGAATAAAAGAAAAGAAACATGTCCGGGGGCTGATCAAGCTCGCAAACTACAATGTGGATGACTACAAGAAAGCAGAAGCAATGCTACAAGAAGAAGTAAGTACAGAAGGATCAGACCTTGAGTATTTATAGATCAACAATAGGTGCATGTACACCAAGTCTGCACAGAAAAAAGAGATTCCAAAAGGACGACATTAATTGAGTACAAGGACTACAGTAAAAGCATGACTATGCAACCATGAGAGGATAGTACATACCTAGGATATCAGTAGTACAAAAAAAACATATCCAAAGTAATATTCCACAGCAACAATACAACTCGTAAAGGCATTGACTCATCCAACAATGAATGATCAACTCGAAAAACAACTCGGGAGAGAAGAGCTTGTCATCACAAGAATGGAGTAAATTAAGAAGCACATTCATCTTCTGATTCACAAAGATATAAAACCACACGAGTTATAGAACAACGATAGGTGGAAAGCTCTAAGCACCACAACAATGAACCCTGAGGATTTCAACTACTACAAAAAGACCACATGTCATAAGAAATAGAAAAGACTATCTCAAAGTTTCGCTTTAAGAAGAACCTGGATCAAGTCTACAACAACCCGACCCTTGAAGCTCAATCTTGAAATGCTTGGGGGCTTATCGATGGACAAGGCCCACGGTGAAGGCACAGAGCAAAGCAACGTCCAAAACCAAGAACTACTCAAACAATACAGGGGGATACACCTGAAGCGTAGCTTAGGATTCTGACCTTGTATCCGAGTAGAACTCGAACAAATCCTCTATGGTGCCTAGACTATAAAGGGCCGGTGAGGGTACCTCCAAAAGGGAGAGGGCGATACACAGAGCATACATCATGTACGAAATACTCTAAGCAATACAACACAAATAGGCTAACGCCGACTCGATGTAAGGTTATTACTCGGCTAAGTCGAGGGTCTGAGCCAGTATAAATCGTGTGTATCTTTGCGTAACCACCGAGCTCCACTATTCGCCGAAGTCCGAACAACTATCCCGCGTACCCCCGTGACAGGCTATCGGTGGTAAAACATCGACACAAACACTATTCTTACATTGTTACTCGTGTTGTTGGACCTAATAGCAGCATTTCTAACAGCCCTGCACGATTCCGCTATCGCCTATCATCATCAAAATAAGAGGGCAACATATTGGTGCAAGTTTGTGGGCTGGAAGAGGGGCACGAGCATGACAACTCCTAATTTGATGGACCCCGAACATAAGAGGACTTTCCTCTAAAGAGGTTATCCCACTCACTATCGTTTGTGTAAACCGACCAAAACATGTAGTCTAGTCGCGAACTAATCATGGATCAGTTGGTTGGGTTCCTTATGGTGGAACTTGTCCACTCGAGTTCAAGTCATCGACTTGGCACGAGTGCTATGCTTTCAGTGATAGGCGACGTCCTGTCGATCGCGAGATACTTATGGTGACTTCGTGAATTCCAAGATGTGTCGACTTGGTCCTTCAGAGTGTGTTTATAGAGTTGAGTGTACGTGAGTGTTATAGGCGTCTATGTTATACCCTTGGGATCAGCGAGTTGAATCTTAAGATGTGTCGACTCAAGCCTTCCGAGATGTGTTCATAGATACGTGTGTACACTATGAGCATCTACGTTATACCCGGTACGGTATCAGCGAAGGGTTGGGTACTGTGTGTGTAATTTAAGGAAAAACACAGTCTAGTCTGGATCGCTGCACCACACATGGTATCAACCCCACGGTATTAGCGGAGGGATTGCAGAAGTAGGCGATTACGACTTTGCATGGCACTTTTTTTCTCCACGGAAGGAAAGTAATTAAAGGCCACGCCGGCTAATCCCTCCGCGGTTGATGCAGCAAAACCAGCCGCCAGCCGTCTATTTGTTTTCTTGCTACTTCTTTAGTTCCCCTAAGGTCCCGGTCCCGTTGATTATGTCTTGCTTTGTTATGATGTAATCCTTTTCTTTCCTCATTGGTTTGGTAAGGTTCTCAGCTGGTCAAATAATTGTTTGTTAAACGTGGGACTTGATTTCACGCGTAGTATATAGCTGCTACGACCTCTCTCGCCTGTCTTTTTCATGAATGGCCACGACAAATGGAGATGGCAACGTCTACTATTCTTTCTGGTCCCAAACCCAATGACTGCAATGGCCATAGCCCACACCCACAGGAGGAGGAAGACGAAGAAGAAGTTAGGTCCTCTGTGCTACAGTCTACAGAGTTTGGGTTTCTTTCAAAATAGTGAAGCTAAAAAAACAGTCTCTCGATTCTAGCAAAAATAGCCTCAAATTTATTATTTTTGGTTTCATTCTGACTTGAAAAGAAAAGCCATTTTCATGTGTACTCATTTAGTGATGCTTTCTGTTATAAGATACTAATAGACAAGCCAGTAAAAAATCCTGCCAAAGAGAAGTTAGCTAGTACTCCGTCCAGTTCATGTCCATCAGACCATCACGCATCAGATCTCAACGCACTCACGTGTTTAGTTTGCCGTCCATGTCCCCGTTCTGTTCAACAGCTGAGAGCCGGACGTACTGGCGTCACATTCTCAGACGCACTTCCGAATTGGTTCAACAGAAAACTACTACCCACCTGCTGATTCATCTGCATGCACGGTACAATCACAACTCAAATCTCCAACTCGTAGGGTTCTCCTCTTTTAGTATTTAAAATTTAGTATATACTAATGTCTCCCATTGAGTACTCCGCAACAACTAACCATGTGATATATTCCAAGTCCAAAGACAACATAAGTCAGTCCTGGTCTGGATATAATTTTTAAATGATTATTAAAAAGACTATCATATTATATATTATAGGATGGAGAGAGTAGTACTTTAACCTCTTAGAGCATCTCCAACGGTTTTGCTTTTTTTTTGACAAAATTAGAAATTTGGCAAGTCCTAAATAAATACGGTAAAGGTAAAAAGAGTCAATCTCCAACAGTTTTTTATTATTCACTTGACAAAACTAAACGTTGTACGCACGAGGGGGAAATATCCCGTGACAGTAGTGCGCGGGGTGATTGCCAAGCGAACTGCAGTTTGGCATATATGTCAAATATCACCTGGTGTTTGTCAAGTTAACAAAAATATCAAGCTCATTTGCCAAACCGTTGGATAGAAGATTTTTAGATTCTTTTTGCAAAAACAAGAATGACAAGTTCATTTACAAAACCGTTGGAAATGCTCTATGGTAATTTGACAAGTAACAGGTAAATGCTTGCTCACAAATAATGCAGTCTATGAAAAAGTATACTGTGGGCTTGTTTGGTTGCCCGCCACAGGCGGCCACGCCTAAGATTAGGCTCGCCATAGGTGTTGTGGCTGGTGTTTGGTTCGTGATCCAAGCAAGGCTCGCCACAATCGGAGCAACCGGTCGCCACAGATTTTTGCCTCAAACCTGTGGCGTGCTTTCCCTCCGCCCCCGCCACAGGCTTCCTAGGCACATCGCTTGGAGCCGCCATGGCGCATGGAACCGCGAAGATAAGGTTGGGTGGGGAGAAGATAAAGGCCGAACCGCATTAGTGGATGGGTAGAGAGATAGAAAAAGTGCTCTGTACGTGCGGTAGATGGGGTTGGAGTTGGGAAAAGAGAAGGAAAAAACAAGTGGAAAATAAGAAGAAAAAAATAGAAAAGAAGGATTCTAAACCACTAATTATCTATATTAGTATTAATTTTCGTGTTTATTCCTGGTTCATTAAAAATATTAAATATATATTTGTGATTTAATTTTAACATAATGAACATAAATAGAATTGGGGCAATTTGACTATCATGTGACTACAATCCAAACATTTACCATAACTTTTTACCTAACATTTGTTACAAGAAACCAAACAGCAGCAATAATATTTTGCCACATCTTAGTTGTCAATCAAATACTCTAATTTTATCACAGAATGTGGCTTGACACAAGTGTGACTTTACCTAACTTTAGTCGTGGTAAGTTGTGGTTGGTAACCAAACAAGCCCTGTATCAAATAAATGTCTCGTTTCTGTAACCTTGTACCTTCCAAATTGCATGCATGGCTACAAAGTTCACAGATAGGAAGCACTAGTGGATGGTAAAACAATAGTTCTCCCCTCCCACAAAATCCTACCATCAATTGGCCAACGGTAAAGCAGAATTCTGCCATATAATAGCCACTAGCCCATCCATGTAGTCAAAAGGGACTTGAAAAGTTTAACTGCTGTTTGCTAGGACGGTCGAACCTACTGCGGTAAGACCTCCTAAGGCGCTCGTCAAAAGCGCGTCGTTTATATGTTTCAACTCTTCTTCTTAAATATTTCTTAAATATAATGATATATAAATCTTTTGTGTATTCGAGAAAAAAAATTGTACCTATTAGACAGCTAATAAATTAGTTTTAACTTCCAAACAAACCATATGTCTATAAGATATATAGGCAATGTATGAGTAGTAGCCCCGCTATATGTGTATGACCTGATAGATCTTAGTGGATCTCTAACAGTAGATTAGTACGGTTAAACATGCTTAGAGTAAAATGAGTGTGTTGTTAGAACTACAGGATCTTCTAGATCCAGATCCAGAGGGGTACTCGGGTTAGATCAGAGAGATCTGAGAGGAAAGAAAGAAGTAAGTACCTGGATGAACTCCCGACCGGCACTGCTTCGTCGATGGAGTCTGCGCACGAGCAACGACGGTCGGTGAAGTCCGGCGGTGCAGACCGGTGGCGGAGGTGCTTCCCGTCACTGGTTGCGCCCCTCTCTGATCGGAATCGGGGTTGTGTCAGTGGGGAGCACTATACGCCGTGGAACCTCGTAACCAGAGTCTGTGCCCCCCCCCCCCCCCACCCACCTTCCCTTATATAGGCACAGCGTGACAGGGGTCCTCCAACCCTTAGTTGGGTTAGGCTCCACCGATCAGGGAGCAGATCAAGTTTGATGTGGGCCGTTGGGCCCACATTAGAGGAGATCAACTCTAACTTGACCGACCTATGCTACCACTCGCATAGTCTACATTCTGTGGTGTACACATATGTGTTCACCGATCTAGTCATCTAGGCAGCCAGCTATAGCATAGGGCGAGATTGTTAAGGATAACATGTGGTGTTGGCCCTCAAAGTCCATGGCACGACCATGATGATAGTGTGGCAATAACTTAGACACTAGCTAGGGGCTAAGGGCACTACTACAAATTCGAACATCACTGTCGGCCCATTACTGTCGGTTTTGTTTGGGTCGACAGTGATGAGCCTTCACTGCCGGGTTGGGGCCGAACTGGCAGTGAAGCTCCTCATCACTGTCGGTTCATGGATGAAAAAATCAGTGAAGCTTTTCTGCCCTTTCACTGCCGGTTTCAACCACGAACCGGCAGTGAAGCTCATCATCACTGCCGGTTCGTGGCTGGAACCAACATTGATAACATGGACACTTTCATTGCCGGTTCAAGCCACGAACCAGAAGTGATGATTAGCTTCACTATCGGTTTGTAGCTGGAACAAACAGTGATAATATGGACACTTTCACTGCCGGTTCAAGCCACGAACCGGTAGTGATGATGAGCTTCACTATCGGTTTGTGGCTTGAACCGCATGTGATATGCCTGTACAGTTAATTTTTTGATTTTTTGTAAACAACCTTGGATGAAAAAACTTTCTACATGAAAGTTGTATATCTCAAAAAGTTATGAAACTTTGTAGTTAACAACTTTTTCATTTGAAATCATCTTGTCATCCAAAAATACGTTCGAATGTGTAAAATTTGAAATTCAAAAATTTGTAAACGGGTTCGGATGGAAAAACTTGCTACATGAAAGTTGTAGATCTCAAAAAATTATGAAACTTTGTAGTTTACAATTTTTTTCATTTAAATTCGTTTAGTGGCTCAAACAATCAATTTATACTCGGTTTAGTATAGAATGGGGTGAACTAAAACTAAGCCTGGGCGTTCGGGTTACCCGATTTTTTCGGGTCGGGTAATTTAAAATTCGGGTAATGAAAACTATTACCCGATATTAGCTCCGAAAAAACATTACCTGCAATTTCGGGTACCCGATAATTCGGGTTCTGGTTCGGGTATTACCCGATTTACCCGAATTTACAGAAATCAACAAACTAGATAAAAATTTAGTAGCAATTTATAAATAATTTCAGCACCAAATATATAGAATTTCAATAACAATTTACAAAGAATAATATATTATAGTCATTTGTTCAAGAAGAGAAGATTATACTTTAATAAAGTGATAAGTTCAAGTGTTCAACTAACAATACGATAAATATAAAGACACGTACAAAACTTTGGGTAGTTCAGGTAGTTTGGGTACCGAGAGATATTACCCAAACAAATTTCGGATAATTAAAATCACTATCCGAATTTAGATCAGGTAGCTCGGGTTCGGGTAATTTGGGTCCGGGTTTGGGTAATGGGTATCGAGTATTTTGCTCAGGGTTAACTAAAACCGAATCTAGACAAAGTGAGAGTCATGGGTTGATTGGTAGAGGAGGGATTGTGCGAGGGTGAGGTTTTACAGGTTCGAATCCCCGCCGGAGCGCAGTTCACGAAAAAGACGGAGACGGACGGGCGGGTTACTAGTGACCTCTCCCAAAATTTAAATCTTTTTTTTTCTATTTTTAAAAATCGATTTTTTTCTAGACATCCATAATTTTTGGTTCGGAATGAACCGGCATAGCCGGTTCAAAATCCAGTGGGGATGTAGATGCATGTTTGATTGACACACTAGTAAAAGACGCGCACCATCGCGCGTTCAAAATTAGCTAGCAAATGTTTGTGGCAGAAAAAAAACATGTTCAGTTTTTGCAGAGAAACGTTATTAGGTTAACGAATTAAGTGTAGATATATCATACATGAGTACATATATTTCGAAGTCACTACATAATCTTAGTAATATTTTTCGATCAACACTGAGTAGTGCAGAGTAACTTTGCACACTGGGTAGGATGGTTAGCAGTAATTGAGTTAATGGATTTGCAGAGAGTATGCAAGATGTTTAGTAAGAATGCAGGCATATACATAGATATATATATACATATATATTGTTTACATTGGAAAAGGCACACACAACAAATTTATGGGAACCACATATGACCCAAGTAACTCTAAGATGCGGTTCTTCTGCTATGACTGATTAAGCGATGTATAATTTGCAGTAGCAAATCTGGTTGTACGTGCCCTTGCTTCTTTTCCTGCTTTTAAAATAAGTGAGGGGAAAACAAATCAGTTGAATGCAGATTGCAAATCGATAATTCGCTAAAAAACAAAGAGAAGAAGAAATGCGAACAAGACACTGATTTGTTTCTTTTTCTATAATTAGGTTGGCAATGCCCCTAAAAAAATTAAAACAGCATGGACGCAGTACATTACAGGTTTAAGGTACTAAATTTGTTACTTATTTTGATCATCGTCTAGAACACTGATGCATGGAAGAAAGATGTATGCCATCTATATATTTTGTATTGATTGTTATTAAACAAACCAAATTTCTTCATCCCCTAATTATTTTTTGACATCTCTGGTCTATATCATTATAATATCAAAATGATGGGAGATGCCAAGGCTAAAGCTACATGTTTCCTACTGAACTTAAGGCATCAGCTCTGCTTAAATTTCAAACACACCAAGGAAGCATTGTATGCAGTACAATTTTGACATTTTTTAGTAGAAAATTATAGAAACCAAAAAGGGGGAAATGAAAGGAGCAAATGTTTTGACCATAGTCACCGCTGTTCGCCTACACGGTCGTGTAGCCCGTTTACACACCGTTTAAACGCTACAGGGTGGTACACCATTTTCGTTTAATCGGTCGTTTTGACCGTTTAAACGCCGTTTTATCCGTTTATTAAACACCCGTTTTTCCCGAATAATGGGCTAAACGGAAGGTGACGGACTGTTTATCGTTTAGCGTTTAGGATAACTAACTGTAACAACAGTGGTCTAAAATTATGTGCCAATTGTGATGCTGTTTTATTCCCTCCTAATGATCTGTCACAAGTTTTTGTTGGTTACACAGGAGAGCCAGGCATGACTGCATTACAAAACCATCTCTATCTGCGAACCATTACATATAAGAAAGAATTTTGCCCTAAGAACACTCTAAGGACAATTCGACATAAGGAAAGGGATATTCTATTGTACGAAGATTTTAAAGATTGGGGCAAACAGTCACAAGCACATTCTAATCTTGAAGTCTCAGTGCCTTTCATATCACTATTGTACCAATGTGAAAACATTCTATTCGAAAATCATCATTTTCTACAGAGGGGAAATTCCGTCAGAACATGGCTAAGAATGAAAGAACTGGACCACATATCACTAATTGGAGAAAGGGCAACTACTTCTAGAGCAGCAGCACAAACAATGCACCAGCATTAGCGTTCCTATATCTGTGCCACAAGATGGAAGCAAATTTGAGCAAATACCTTTAAATGCAACTACAGTCTATTTTCAAAGCAATGCACCAAATTAATGGTAGAGGTATCAACTAATATTTCAAAAGTCTGGTCATAGGGCATTCTTGGCAGGCCAGAATCCTTAAGCTGAAGCATTTGTTGATTATGCAGTTTCCTTAGTACAAAAACAGGTAATATAAGTAGCTCCCTTCAACTATCAGATGCTCCTTGATCAGCATCTATAATTAGCTAATCAATGTCATAGAAAACACATTAAATTATTTTCGGCCCAAACGACATTAAATTATTTTCAGATAGGAAGCATATTTTTTTTGCTAACACGTTAAATTTGCGACGGAAAGGGCCACATCACCTGATCATTAAAGGCAGACACAGACAAATAAAGCAACCAGCACAGGCAAGGTAGCCAAGAACAGCACTATGTACCAACCAAATATCACCAAACACTGAACCACAGAACGTGCGCACCATGGCTACCAATAATTTTTTACGTCACACAAGATCGAGCACTAATCCACAATAGATGAACGAGGTACAGGGAAAAAAACTCAAAATAATGCAGTCCCTCTGAAAAATAAACATAAATGGGGGCAGACGATGTGATTATACCTCTCCTCAATGAGGAACAGAAAGCCAAGAAAAGATCCTCCCTTCCTGAATCCACCAAGACGTTGTGTCCTGTAGAGCCCTGACCCTTTCAAAAACATGTCGAACAGAGATTCAACGCCACCTGAACAATACAGGGAAAAAACAAATCTTCACCATAAATCAGTAA
>CM039139.1:31888305-31913326 GCA_022036555.1 Microstegium vimineum | reverse complement strand
GAGCTTGCCGGCGGCGGCCATGGCGGCGATGACGCGTCCGATTTGGGGGCAATCGGAGGAAGGGAAAGAAGGCCGGAAGGGGGGTGTCGTGTTAGTTGGGGAAAGGGGAAATTTTAGGAGGCTGGGCCGCTGGGGGACGTTTGACTCGGTGGGGTTGGGGTTGGGGCAACTGCCGTGCCAGCACGAGGGAGACCAGACGAGGTCCTCGTCTTCGCGTGGGACCGGATGACAGCATTCTTATGCCTTGCTCCTTGTAATAATAATAATCTTGTAGCGTGTGGTTATCTAATATAGTCAACGGTTAGAGATAAGATGCAAACGCGTTAACCATGAGTCTGCATATAGATTTATTTTTACGGATTGCCGCAAACCTACATAGAGACTTTATTTTTATGGGTTGCAGAATCCACAATAATAAGTCTATATACGGACTTGTGGGTCAGTCTATTTGCTTCTCTATTAGAGAGCATTTCGTCTTGGACTCAATTTTAGGCTTGATGAGTCTGTCATACATTTTTACATGAAAAAAGGATGTCACCTAGGGAACCTTCCTTCTCTTGGCGATGTTCGGTGGCAAGAATGAGAAGGCATCTCATGTTTACAACTGGCTGGGTGGTTCTATGAGTTTAGACTATTTAGGTTTAGCTTAAATAAATTTACCAAAAAAATCATCATTGCAGTTAGTGACTTGGACGACAATCATAACAATATCATTGTTGTTACATGCAAGGGCAGTGGTAATGGCAGAACATGGACCATAATTAAGAGGGGGGCAAAACATGGACCATAATTAAGAGGGGGGCAATCATACGGGCTCTAGCTAAGGAGCCCATATGTGATGAGAAAAGCTCTTGGTGGTGCCAGCTACTATCATAGTAGTGCCTCAGGACCGAGTTCTCATGTTAAAATATAATTATCTAGCAAAACTCACTTAATTTAAGAATTAACAAAATAGAAAGTCGGTACCTCAATCTATTTCAATCATGGTGCACTACACTATATATCAGTACTACTTCATGTCTAAGGTTGGAAGTCAAATAATAAATGTGAATGGACAAAAATACTAGTTGCAAACTTTTGTTGTTTGAGCTACTAGGTGCCTAGCACTCCTCTATGACTGAGCATCAATACAATCGACCAAATCAGCAGCGCTGACAAACATGGTATTCATAAACTTTTCAGACTAGAGGGGCTGACACCTTATATCGCCTCCATGAGGCTCCACCAGTGGGCAAAGGTGCTCATGGACACTTCCCTTAGGATGTTAATGTCGGGTCATTGATCTCATTGTTAGTGCTCATGGAGAAAAAAATTAGGTGTCTAACTTATATAGATATGTGCCGGTGATGTGGAATCAACTCAATCATCTATATTCTTTCATCATTTCATATGACTTCTATCTAGGTCTAGAACGTTAGATCTTTCCGTGTGTCCAATAGTTCAGGATAAACGTTGGCAGATTCGACACGAGGACTTCTTTAGCTTGATTGCCATAATGACTCACTGGTGTGCGTTTGTGTAGTCTTAGGTGCCACCGTCCTATTGAGGATTAATAGAAAATTCCAAACACAGATGTTGTTATAGAGCCCAATCCAACACCTCTTCTTGGACCATTTGGTCTTTACATGATGCCATTGATTTTGGAAGGCTTAAAGGAGAAGCTAGGGTCATTTAAGCCATCTAAAGAATAATAAGATTACTAGAGAGACTAACAAAGTCGTCTATAATTTAGCACACCCGGTCTTTGATCCATGGCTCTATAGTGTTTTTCATCTTTAATAGAGAGTATCAATGAACTTATCCATGTAGTTATCTCTTAGTCTTCAGTAAAGCTCCTAATTTGCTAAAGAGGAGGAAAGAAGGTGGAGAGAGAGAGAGTGTGTGTCCACCTACGAAGAACAATCAAACAAATTTGTATAGTCTGTATATTTTTCATCCGTGCGATGTAGCATGTAGGTTGTTTGGCTTAATCTTTGCATCATTGAAATACAGGCTATACTTATATGATAGAATGGATGGTGAACAAATGTATTTGGGCTTTCTTACTGCATAATGTCACACTTTTCGAGTGCTATGTGCCTATGTCATATAGATATAAGCATGACACAACCATCCGATGCATAGTACTGTTTTCATGTTAAGTTGTTTCTTACAAATATATCAAGTGAAACTAAGGGCCTATATCAAGTGAAACTAAAGGCATGTTTGGTACAACTTATAACAGCTTTATGAAATTGTTGTAAGCTGTTTTTTTGCCAAACACCTATTTTCAAAACAGCTTCATTTATAAAGCTGTTTTTCTTCACCTCTCACAAAGATATGAAGTGGGATGAAGCTGAAAATAGTAGTTTATCATAGCTCTCTCCTCCCTTTTTCTCTCATATCCATACATAAAGTTGTTGGTGAAGCTATTTTACCAAACACTTTTTCCAAAATAGCTCAGCTTCACCTAGAGAGTTGCTCATGAAGCTATTTTCTAAAAAAAACAGCTTCACAAGTGAAACAGAGCTATACCAAACAGACCCTAATTATTGTATGTTTTATAAGGTCTCAAGCATGCACATGGTTTAGTAGCTTTGGATATTTTGCTCATGCTTTCTCATGATGATGACATTCGACAGAATGAGTGAAAAGGGGTTATCGAGCCGATCAATATTTTCAAGCAAGGATCACAACTCTGAGTGAAAAAAAAAACAGAAGGTTATGATCATCTGCCTGTGTGATCAGTACACATTTTACACTTGTAATCGTCATATTTCATCTGCTCCGAGCAAGCCATGTACAAAAAGCCCCAAAAAATTTCAAAAAGACAAGCCGGTTGTTGATCACCTCACCTCCAAGACTGAGCTCTCTTTCGCGCCAAGAACATGACAATTCGCGGGAAGAAGGTCTTCCTCTGCCTGGCGTCCGCATCCGCAGCCGCGTCCGCCGCCGCCGCCAACAGCTCCGTCCGCGGCATGTACCCTCCTCTCGGGCTGAGTATGTGCGGGTTCCCGCGCCCGTCGCCAGTGCCGTTGAGCACGGAGATCTCGGCGAGGCCCGCCGGCCGGGGCGAGCCGGTGGTCTCGTGCTCGGCGCGCCACTGCCTGAGCTCCCGCTCCGCCGACAGCTTGTCGAACTCCGCCTCCTCGGCCTCCATCGTCGCGGCCTCCAGCGCCTGCCGCCTCTGCTCGGTCTGCTTGTCCAGCCGCGCCACCTTCTCCAACCTCCTCACCTCCGCGTCCTTGGCCTCCTTGATCAGCTTCACCGCCTCCACCACCCGCATGCCGGCGGCCTCCTCTGTCTCCTGCGCTCTCCGGCTCAGCTCCACGTACTCCTCCACCGCCAGCGTCATGCTCGTCTCGCCCCCTTCCACGGCGGCCTTATTGCTTTCTTGCAGCAGCAGCGCGCTGGCCGAGGCCGTGGCGATCTCCTCCGACGTGTTCGCGGCGAGTATCTCTCGCCTCACCGCCTCCAGCCGCGCTTCCATGGCGGCGACGGTGGCCTTGACCACGCTCACATCTTCCCTGGCCCTGGCGACATCCTCTCGAGCCGACCGGGCCTTCGCCTTGGCTTCCTCCGCTTCGCGCCGTGCCTCGCCTACCCGCTTGCTCTCGTCGCTGCTGCACGGCGGCGTCTTCGCTCGTGCATCCGCTTCGGCGAGCTCGGCGGTCACCCACCTCAGCTCCTCCTCGAGGTAAGGGATGGACGACGACGACAGCCCTTCTCTTTCCCTTTCCCTCCGCCGCAGCGCGGTGACCTCCGTTTTCTTCTTCTCCAGCTCATCGCGCATCGAGGCGGCGGCGACGCGCAGGCACCTGGCCTCGTCCTTGGCCCTCTCGACGCTGGCCTTCACGTCGTCCAGCTCCTTCTTGGTCGTCGACTGGGTGCTGATGATCGCCGCCGCTGGCTTTTCCTCCAGCTCGGCTTTCAGGCTCGCCAACAGTTGGGAAGCCGCCTCCACCTTCATCTCGACGTCGCAGGCCGCCATGAGTTCCCCTCGCAGCATCTTGGCCTCCTGCTCGGCTTCCTCCAGCTCGATCTGCCACCGCGACTTGTCTTCCTCCCACGCGACCGCCAGGCGCATCCTCTTCTCCTCCGCGTCGACATGAGCGGCGCGAGAGGACTCCAGCTCCGTCTTGAGCGCGCCGAGCTCGGCGGCGAGGCGCTCGACGGCGTTCCCAGCCTCCATCGACGCCGCGGCGGCCTCCCGCGCCCGCGCCACGGCCGCGCCAGCCTCGGCCGCGGCGCGCGCGCGCACCTTCTCCAGCGACTCGGCCTCCGCGCGCGCCGCCCGCAGGTCCGCCAGCGCGGCCGCGCGGCTGTCTCTGGCGGCGTCGAGCTTCGCCTTCGCCCTCTCGCTGGCGGCGCGCCGCGACGCCTCGAGGCGCTGCTCGGCGAGCTCCGCGTCCTGCCGCGCCAGGGTCTGCTCGGCCCGCGCCATCTCCAGGCCCAGCCTGAGCTCGTCGGCAGCGTCCACGGCGGTTCCCAGCTCCTGCAGAGCTTGCGCTCTGCCGGCCTCCGCCTCCTGTGCTCTCTTCTGGTACTCCGTGACCTCTTCGTGCACCTGACCGAGCTCGTCCTGGACATGCTTGCGTTTCTGCATGCGCCATGGATGATCATGGACGCATGTAACGTGGAAGAAGAAGAAGGAATGGCCGCTAAGAAAATAGCTTCTGATCGATCTCTCTGACGAGAGGATAGATGCTAGGTATGGTCTGCACAATACAATACGTACCTCTTTCCAATCAAGAACCCCTCCTACTCCAAATTTGCTGACGGCGCCCTTGACGGAATCGATGGGCGCCGCGGTGTCGATGCTGGCGGCCTTGGGATCGATGGCGATTTCTGACGACGCTCTGTAGCTGCTGTCTGGTGGCTCCTGCGTTTCATCCTGCTGGTGGACCTGTTGCTGCTGGGCCTGACAGGATTGAGAGCCTTGGTCAGAATCAGAACTGGATGGAACAGCCGATTCCGGATCCGTAGACGCATCAGGAGCGGTGGAGGTCCCGTGGACGTTAGCTACTTCCTCCATCCCGCAGCATAGGTGTATGATGCACAAAAAGTGTCTGCTGACCACCAATGCATCAAATCAAACAGAGACTTATCAGGACTCAGGAATGCAGGGTTCAGCGATCGGTATGTTACGTGTAATTAATGAAAAACCGAGCAGTTTTTTTTTCAAATCAGAAGGCATTCAATCCAAATCGAGGAACAGAAGGAATGAGGTGACGAACTGACGACGCATACATACCTGGATGGCCCTCTGTGTTCTTCCTCCTCAGTTCCTCGCACCAAGTCCGTCGATGAGACAGAGAGAGGAAAGGAGAGGAGAGGAAGCAACAGAGAGAGAGAGAGAGAGGAAGGCTCGACGGATTGTCGGATTGAGGCGCGTCGAGGGAGGGAACGGAGAAGAAGAGAGGACGAGAGAGAATGTGGTGGGGAGAGAAGCTCGCGCGCCAGCCGCGGAGCCTTCTTTTCTTTCCTTTCCTGCTCCTGCAGCTAGCAGCGTGCGTGGCTTGGTGCTCAAATGCCAGCCGTCGGATCAGCGGGCTCTCCGTCTCCGGATCTACCTGGGCCTCAAGAGCCCACTGCGGCCCAGAAGAAGCCAGCGTCCACACCACAGACCACGGCTGAGACTACTACTCATCAGTCGCTCAGGTGAGGTCCGCCGCTGCCACCACCACCACCACCGGATCGAGACGCCGCGCGCCGCGCGGATAGGATGAGGCCGCCGGTGAGCAGGGCCGCCTTCGCGTCCGCGCTGATGGGGCCGCGCGCGCTCGGGGCGTCTCTGGTCGCCGCCCGCTGCGCCTCCGCCTCCTCCCCTGCCACCGCAGCCGCAGCGGCCGCTGCCGTCACTGCCTACGGTGAGGCCGCAACCATACGCGACTCTTCTCTTCATGGTTCTTGTGGATGGATCGGAAGGATCGCCTGTCGCCTCCGCCTCACATTTAGTCATCCTGTATGTAGCTGTTAGGAATACAATTCAAGTTGTTGTAGTTCAACTCACCATACAACTTGCAATCCTGCTTCTGCTCATTACTAGTACTAGCAGTTGCATTGGCCATCGACGGCTAATCGAGGTCAAGCAAGCTGGCGTCATCGTCTCGGAAATAAATTGGATGGACACCGGGTGCACCAATTTTACCATGTGCCAGTGTGTCATGTACTCTTGTGTGCTCGTACCGGTTCATTTTCCCGTGTCATGTACTCTTGTGTGCTCTTGTTATGCCCTTTGCCTGCATGATCCATGTAATTAATGAATTAGAATCACGCTATTGGAATATGTAATTAAATCATGTTTCCCTTTTATGGCAATGGGGATACTGCGTTTCTTACAATTTCCCAAATCAATTCCAGATCATGCATCCTTTGTCAAGGAAATCGCCTTAACCGATCCTCCGGAGCATCTCAACTCTCTCCTGAACGTGCTTCAAGCACGAGGTATGACTTCAAATACATCACAAGGATTTCTTTTGTGGTTGCTCCCCTCCTGTCCACCTCCCCTGTGTATACCTGAATTAGGGGCCTTTTACTGTTCTTTTCTCATTTTTTTTTCTACTGGCACAGTAGTAAATTGACAATTCCAGTCATTTGCTAGTGTTGTTGGGCTTCAGCAGCAGCCCTATCTGATTAGTTATTTTTATCTTGGTAGCAGTTACTAATTCGAACATTGCTTCTGGTCGTGCCTCTACCTGTTTATGAATTCTACAATAGAAACCATGCTATTTAAATCTAGTTGTTGGGACTTAAGATCCTCTTGGTCTTGATCCCACAAATACATTTGGCAACAATCATGGAGATTCTTGCCAAGCATCTGTGGGTGTTTACCAATAGACTTTGATTCTATTTCGAATTATTTTTGGATTATGAACTCCGTTGCTATTTACTACCTATTGTTTTCATACCATCTTATAACTGAAGTTTGCAATAGCAAATGTCCAGTGCATGCCTCGTGCAGAGGCCAGAATAAAAACTATTCCTTCATCTAGAAAACTACATCTGGCAGGTGAAAAGATTGTTTCCCCTGGAGCAAAAAGAGGGTTGATTCCAGTTGTTGTTCCCTTATCAGAAAGTCCAGCAGGTATGGATATGTTAGAGATTGAATGATTCGTCTGATCAGAAGCATCTGTGATCTAGGTTTGATAAGTCTCTGGTACTACCTGACAATATCAGCCAAAATGCAGGTAATTTGACATCCCTCCTTAGATGGCCAACCGCTCCAATTGGGTACACTAAATATGTTACTATTACTATTTCTATATCCATGGTATCTTTCAAAAGGCATCTAAATAATGTGTATCCAAATATCCATATGTATTTACTTGTCCTTCAGGATGGAAATGCCTGTTGTGGAAGTTCGTAAACATGGGTTGTGGCTTTTGGCTAAGAATGTAAGTTTGTGTTGCATCTTATTACAACTTTCTTGTCTTAGTGTAAGTGAAAATCACATGCGATCTTCATAATTTTACTCATGCTTATCAGGTGAAACAGTATATCCACAGAATACTTGTTGAGTCTGACATCAGTTGTGATACTGGTGATGATTTATGGGCTTCTGTGGGCGAAGCTGGTAAAAATCTTTACGCTAAAGGTGACTTCAAAGAGTCGCAGCTGCCAGACCTTGATGTCTATTTGTTGAAGAAGGTTGAGAGATACATGTCAGTTTCTAATTACTGAGTTACAAGGCAGCTTGTGTACTGATGCTTTTTTGTAGGTTGGACTTTTCCCTGATGTTATAGAGAGGAAAACATTGCGCCATCTCGAAAAAGGAGATAATGTAAAACTCTGAGATCTTTCCAGAGATGCGTTGATATTGTTTACATAATGATTTTTATTGTGCATTGTTTTTTTTTTATCTTCAGGTCTTGGCTCTCATTACTGGAGAATTCTATAGTAGAGATCAATTTCCTGGATTTGGAAGGCCCTTTGTGTTCAATGCAGAGATTTTAAAAAGGTATTGTTGTGACATGATCAGTCTAATTACAAATTATGCCATGCAAAATCAAGGGAACCTATTAGGTGGTTGTTTGCATTTCGTGTCAGTGCGAACATATATCATTACATGGTTACATTACATGTTGCATGAACCTGAGGTATGATTTCTTGATGTAATTGCAAAATGTGAGACAAACACAATATTGGTCACATGCAGAATTTGTAAACAATTATGTACGGTCTGGCCTCAAAAGATGATAATACACTTGTCTGTGGCAACTGCAATGTGATATGACTTAAGTGGACGTGTTTCCCATGCACAAAGGCCGGGACGAAATTTAACACTCATTTGTGTTCCTTATTTTCTTGTTGGTTTGTTCTTGTTAGAGTTGGACGCACATCTGAAGCCAAAGATTCAGCTCGAGTGGCTCTGAAATCACCATGGTGGACACTTGGCTGCAGTTACGAAGTATGATCTGTGCGGCCTTTTCATGTTCTGCTTTTATGCCTAGCAGCCAACAGATATTCCCCTATTTTCTTTTAGTCTCTCTTTCCTATTTTCTTTTAGTCTCTCTTCTTGAAAGTTGAAACCAAAGACTTAACTTATACACTTTCTTCATGAAACAGGAGGCTGCTGAACTAGCTGGGTGGGAGGATGAGCAGCTTGAGTTTATAAGAGAGAAGGTAACTGAGGAGGGTAAGCGTGAGGATCTGAAGAAAGGAAAGGCTCCAGAACAGGTGGCTGACGAGAATCTCTTTAATTTGTCACATGATAGTGTTCAATTATTTATTGGCTGACTCCATTGCCTCTGCTACTCTGGTGCACTGCAGGTGGTTCTTGACGAGGCAGCATTTTTAATGGATTTAGCGTCTGTGGATGGTAACTGGGATGAGGTTGTGGATCGGATTGCTGAGTGTTACAGAGAAGCTGGGCTTCATGACATTGCAAATTTCATTGCATACAGGGAATAGATGTTAGATTCCCTATGGTCTACAATGTTATTCAAGAAATTTTGGTTCTTTCGTGCTCTGCTATTTATTCGTATATAAGAGAAGAAGACCCAATTACTACATTCCAGTAGTCATTTTTTCCCCATCAGTTAGTGATCAGCATCATAAGTTCATGCCTGTATAAAAACTCGACCTGCGGGGGTAAGACATCCCCGGGCATTACATTAAGAAGAAGATCTTCTCATGTAAATCTAGAAAACCCCGAACCCTTGCCCCACCCATACAATTCCATGCTTGTATAGCTCTGAATATACTTTTGTCATTAAATTTTCATGCTTACTCGGGATTAATATGTGCCTAGAGCTCATCTTTATCTTCTTGATCGATGTCAGATTGGCTTTAAATTCGGGGATATACAAATTGGAGTATTTAGATATTTGAGACTTTCTATGTGAGGTGATCCTCCACCTAGAATGGCATGTTGAATATTGATCGACACATGAGAGATTCTTCATTGGATAAGTTTCCTTTGAAGTATGAACCATGGAAGTTGATTTGGAAAACCTAGGCTCCTAACTATCCAAGGTAGATGTTGCCTTCTTTTTCGCGGTCGGCTACCGTCGTGCACCGGTGCTGCGTGCGCCCTGCACTGGCGGCGACCGTGCCCCGCTTCTGCTCATCCCCTTCTCCTTCGTGGCCGGCTGTTGTCGCACGCCGGTGCCATGTGCGCCCTCCACTGGTAGCGGCCATGCCCCCGATGCTGCTCCTTGCCTCCTCCACGGCCTGCTGCTACCCCGCACCGGCGACGGCTGCAGCCCCACCTCGCCTTGCGACTTCTCCCGGCACGACCTAGTTGAACCCACGGCGTCCGTTCGATTTGCGGGAATCATTAGAACTCGCATGAGGGGAATATGCCAACCCGGGTCGACCCAATTCCACACAACCCCCAATCCAAACATGGGTCCATTTAGATTCGACCCATTCCAACTCACCAAGACCCACAAAACCAAACTCACGGTAACGGTGCCAATAACGGTAGCGGATTTCGTAGCACACATCCGTATCCGTTAGATGCGGCGACGTCCATCTTGAGCCCGAGGTGCTCCCAGTCATTTCGGGGGGAAAAAAAAAGGTGCTCCCAGTCCCGACTCCTGGTAGCCGCTGCCGCTGCCACCTCCTCTTTTCGACCTTCAGACCCGTCGGAGCTGCCAGCGCCAGCGCCTCCTCCATCGACCGGGCCGCGACCTCTGCCAAGCTCCGCGCCCCTGTCTAGCAGGCTGGGAACGCCAGAGTCCAAGCTCCGTCCGTCCCCCTGCCGAGCAGCTCAGCTCCGCGTCGTCGTCCTGCCGCTCAAGAGATCCAGTGTCGCCTGCATTGTCCTCGCATCAACGGCGCCTCCGCCTTCCTCCTTCCTCCTTCCTCCTCGCAAAAAAGGCAGATCCGGTAGCGCCCACCAGCGATCTGAATCTCGCAGGCCAAGCGGCGGCTCCCTACCGAGATCTAGGACCATGCCACCTTCCATGCGAGCGGCTCCCTGTCTTTGATGGCAGCGCGGCCTTTCTCGCTTGGAAGGCGCTTGACCGCGCGAACGATGCCCCGACGGCTCCGGCCAACGAGATCCGGGGCTGCCTGCATCATACCCGACGCCCGAGATCCCCCGCACGCGCATCTCGGCTGACCAGCTCGCGCTGGCCATGGGCGCTGCCTTCGCCGAGCGGGTCGTGCTGGCCGCCACTGCATGTGGTTCTCAGAAGACCTCTACTTTCCTCTTTCGTTTTTAGCTGGAAGTATCAGTGATGACATATTATCATCATACTGCTCTGTATTATTTTTTAGATGAGATCAGAACATCAATACAGTATTGTTGTATTACTGGATAGGTTTTTTAGATTATAGCAGTAGCAATTTGGATATCTCTTTTTTTTTAATATGGCATAATAATACTATATCCTGTCATCAACAGAGTATGTATTCATATTTACATACTTTTTCTTTGAGAGTATATAAAAGGATATACCCAAAAAAAAAAGAATACCATATATACTAATATATTTGCTTGAGTACATGCACATACTACTCTCCTCTAGAGTATTGCTCAAGTATATATGCACATACTCTCTTCTAGAGTATGGTTTCATACTTTCTACAAACACGTATGGTTTCATACTTTCTATAAACATGTATGTATTCATACTTTCATTATGTATGTATGTGCCTATACTCCTTTGATATGTATATGTATATACTCACTTGTTCAAGCTTGTATGCTTCGAGAGAATAACAAAACAGAAAAATATACTTGTTTGAAAGTCACAGCACGTCATACTAAAATTAAATACCAATATACCACCCACAGTTCATGCACTAATATCAGACGTAAATACACAGTCGAGTATACGGACATACCTAAAATGTACAGAATATTCTGTTTTAGGCCTTGTTCGTTTGTAGAGGATTCAATCCACGAGCTAATTCATTCCGGACCTGAAACGAGTGAATTTGTCATTCATTCCAGGCCAGAATTAATTGCAGAGGGTAGAAGGTCCGGTTTCGTTTCGGATCATATAGATAAAAAAAAGTAAGTTTTTATTTCAGTCGATTTTCATTCCAGACCGACATAAAATGAACGCACATTTTAATTCTCATCCAGATAGAAAACGGACCGCAACAATCAACTCGGAATGTCACATGGAACGAGTCTCCGATGAAAACGAACAAGCCTGTATGCATGCATACTCTGCGCGACTGCGCTCCTCGTTAATATTTTTCCTGGCATCCGTTACTCGGATGAGTATTAAATAATATTGGTATATATAGCAACAGTTCCCGTATATCTGCACACTCTTCGATCTTCGCATACATGTGCATTTTTTTAGAAACCTCTGCATACCTATACGTCCGATACAGCTGGATTTTATCCAAATCTGTTACCTCCGCTGGCGGGCTGCTACACCCGGCGTCTTCGTCGGTCAGCTAATATGTGGCCGCGGCTTGGCTGACTCCTTAAAGTATCTTCAGACATAGCCTTAAATCAAGCTCCTACATTTTTATTTGGGAGATCGTTGGTAAAATTTGAGCGTCAAATTCAAAGTCCAACTTCAGTCATAATCCCTAATTTAGGGGGAGAGGAATAGGAGGGCCTCATTTCTGGAGACCCAAAACTAAACTTTGAGGACCCTCCAAAAATCGGAGTCCAAATAGAAGGTGCATTAGAGTAGATTTTTTTAGATCAAGTCCCTAGATCTAGAATAGAGGTCTATTTAGGGGCTCCACTGAAGTTGCTCTAACGTCGGTAAGTGAGAGTAACTACTCGTGGGAGAGTATATATATGGGTATGCAGGATGATGTAAGAAAGGAGACTCAAACTATGAGTTTGATAGATCACCCTGTGTCATCAGGTCTTACTGCTCATTTGTTGTGGATCATAATCTTTGGCTGGTAATGCTATTCATGTCAGAGGGTTCATGTTTGCACCTAATGAAGGTTGCATATCCCGATGGTTTTGAGGAGCCAGTTATTTTTTAAAAAAATAATTGAGGAGCCAGTTATCGCCTCTATTCTAAAGGAAACACTCAAAGCTCTAGACTACCTCCATATGCAAGGGCATATTCATTTTGATGTGAAGGCTAGCTCTGTAGGATTCGTTTGAGAGTAGTTTGGTAGTGCCTTTTCTCAACATGTCATTGTTGCAGGCAGGTAATATCCTTGTTGATAATCCTGGTGTAGTCAAGCTTGGGGACTTTGGTGTCTACGCTTGCATGTTCGATAGGGGTGATAAGCAAAGGGCTAGGAATACATTTGTTGGAACACCATGCTGGTAACTATGTTTCTTTTCTATAAATTCTTTCTGCTAGTGGATCAATAGAAATTAATTATTTTAATTTTAAATGTTTTTATTTTTCTTGGTGCTTATGATGGCTCTAGAAGTTCTCCAGCTTGGAACTGGATATAATTTCAAGTACGTGCTGAATATCAAATATCAATACCTATCTTATGTTTTCTACGTGCACATGCTTGGTTCTGCTTGACAATTAGCATTGCTTAATAAACCTGAGAATCTGAGATCTAGCAAATACTATATTGGAATTTGATTTTACTTGTAGTTTTAAATATGGGCGCAACACATCATCAAGTTGGAACTCTTCCCAGAAACTAGGTGGTCACTAGGTTCTGGTTGGTTCTAGTTTGAGGTTTCTGGGAAAACTTCCCTATTATATGTTTTCAATTATACTGCTTATGATTGTACTGATGTAATAATCATGTTTGTTTAACGCATTGTAGATTTTTATGTCTACTTTTAATTTTCTTGGTTGCTATTGTAAGCTACATCTTCTAACAACCATGGACTCCTTTGTACAGAGCTGATATATGGTCATTTGGAATAACTGCACTAGAGCTGGCACATAGACATGCTCCCTTTTCGAAGTACCCCTTCAATGAAGGTAATGAATCATTTGCCTTTGCAAATTAAAATCTTAAATCTTTTTCCCATTTTTACTCTTATGGAATAGAACAATGCAATAATAGTTCCCAAGGAGCGTGAATGCTTGATGACTGCTTGCATCAGTTTTCTTTTATTTGAAATTTCATGAAGTACCTTATTTTGAAAGTTACGGTGCAAGCATATATGTGGTCTTAATCATTTTTCTATCCAATATTAGTATTACTAATTAGAGACTCTTTTTGTAGCTTCCACATTAATCCTCACAGGACACGCTAGAAAAAGAGAAAACCTAGAAATTCTCCCATGGGCACACATTCTTTTGTGAATACTTAGTTAGACTTTCTGACTGCCACCAGCTTGTAAAACTGTTATAGGCATCAGATAGTCTTATCCATGAAGTTAGTTATCCAACTTTGCAAATTTTCTGGCTCAATAACTATTTCCACATAGTTCAGCTAATCAAGTGTGTTGATTCAGTGTTAACTGGTGATTTCCTTGGTGGCTCAGGTTCTTCTCATGATGCTCCAAAATGCTCCTCGATCCAGGTCTTGACTATGACCGTGATAAAAGATTCTCAAAGTTAGTACTAGTCCTTTTGGTTAATTCTTGGGCAGTGAATTGTTTCTGATTGTAGTTTTCTGTCACAATCTCTATTCTAAAATGCTGTTTCAGTAATTATTTATACAGAGTCTGGGCATTAGGTTAGATTATTGTGGTTGCTCTTCTAATGAAAGTTTTCCAATAGTAATCAGTTCTTCAAGGAAATGCTTGGTTGCGATGTGCTCGGTTAAAGATCAAACAAAGTGGCCAACATCCGAAAAATGACTTAAGCATTCTTTTTTCAAGAATGCAAAACCTCTGGAGCTAACTGTCAAGAGCATTTTAACTGATTTGCCCCCTCTTTGAGACCGTGCAAAGGCACTCCAGGTTTGTTTCTATGTGTTCTTTTTCTTATTTCTCTTTTACACAATGTTTGTGATAGTGTTTCTTTGTGAATGACTCTGTATTTCCAGCTGAAGGATGCAGCACAGCAGCTTTGAAGAGAATGCCTTATTCACAACAAGAAGCACTTTATATGGTTCGTTAAAGTGTACTTTGCCTATTTTTCTCTACTCAAACTTTCTTTTCTGAAGCAGGCTAGATGTATCCTTCGTATTGGTGAATCTTATGCTTCATTTTATTTGGACCATGTTAACATTAAAGATACGGCTTGAAAACAAATTTCATAAAAGATGGTTATATGAGCAAAATGGTTGCTTTATTAAAAAAAAGAAATTTAGATCGTGAGAGTATTATGGTCAATGCTCGAGTATACTAGTATTTCCTAATGTTTATTGGTTGAACAATGACTAGGGGACATCAATGAGGAACCAAGCTACAAAATAAGCTGCAGAAATTTGAAAGCACAAACCAAAGGGTGGATTCTTAAAGGTAAGCCCTTGGACACCCAGCATATGAATATGACACTCACATGGCTATCAACTATTCATGTCATATATAAATTATCAACTAACATCTCTACTATAATTAAATTCTTCAAATAAATCTAGACCCACACACATAAATGTCCCCCGCTGAGAGATCCCACCTTCATACACCCAGAAAATTATACACAAAAATTTACCTCTATTAAAATTAAGGGCTCACGAAACATCGACTTCAGATCTAAGGGCTGATGGAAAATGTTTGTCCAAGGCTTCTCACCCACGCGACCTCTCCACGATCTCCCGCACAGCCAGGTACAACTCCTCGCCCACATCCCCGCGAACATCTCCCCGATCTCTCGCGGCGTCAGGTACAACTCCACGCCCGCCCAAGCCGGACCATCGCGCCCAGCTCCAACTCCACCGCCATGGCCTCCTGCCGCTATCAGGATGCCAACACGAGCAGCTAGACGGATTGAGGGCGGCGGAGAGCTCGCAGTTGTGGCGAGAGTTTCAGTGTGGCAGCCTGTAACCCCGCGCAGACGGCCTAGCCTTGGCCGCGACGCCGCCGCCCTCGCCCTCCCGACCGTGATGACCGTGCTCATGGATCGGAGCCTACCACGCGCCCAGAGTCTGCAGGTCCAGTGCCATCGCCAGTGCCTATGTATTCCCTGCATAGCTTGTAATCTGCAGCGAGGAAGTCAGAGAAGGTCAAGATGAACCGGACAAGCGAGGGAAGGTCGTATTCTGGGGCACCAAGTTCCCTCGTAGTTGGTTCCTTAATTGATTGGTTGGTCAATTGGATCCTTTGAAAATGAATGACTGAAGTCATCGCTTACTGAATACTGATGAAATGAAACAGAGAGGGAATTCTGAATGCACGGGCAGATAAACTCTATGATAATCGAATCCTCGGATGGCACTGTCCTTCTCATTCGCCAGTGCCTTTATCTTTCTCTGTTAGTTTTAGTATATTTAGGTTTTAAGCTATCAAATAAAACTAGGATTGTATGGTGTATGCTTTTGGTGCATAAAAGGCATTTACGTTTTTTGGTTCATAGAAATGTTCGGGCCATAGATCCTGAGCCTGCCACTTGCCACTCATCCATGGATGTGTTGTTGCAGGATGCTTGGAAAGCGGGTGCCCTCCTAAGACATAGTGAGCACGCAACATATGGGCTATCCACCAAGCGATGGTGTGCAGGCAACGTGCATATGGGTGACTCGACATGTCCTATGGACTGTGTAAGTGAAACTGATTTCAAGCATTAACATCAACACCACCTCTTTTTCTGATTGCTTCAGTGTCGTGACAAATGAATTGACAAGCTTGGCTTTGCATTGCAAATAGTCACTAGTAGCATTATTTGTCCAGGTATCTAGCATATATATAATGTTTGGGAGGAGAGGTTAGGAGACCCCTTGTTCCATAGGCATGTTGCAGGTACTGAACCATCTATGTTAAGAAATCTTTCAACTTTATCCCAAGTACTTACGAATAATTTTTTCTTACATTTTCACATTTGATGTACATAATTCACTTCCTCTTTATTGGTTTATACTTATGTAGTTATGTTATGAATCTTGAGAATGAAAGAGTTGTGTCATCTTGTTGACTGCAGGACTGCTCCAAGGATATTGTAGTAAATGTGAAGGATTCCTGCCAATTTCTCTCATTTGCAAATTAAGGTCCTCAAACAACTTGAGAGTGTTGTCGCAAAAAAACAACAACTTTAACGTGTATGCCACTCAGATGTGTTACTTTCAAATTAAAATTTGAACACCTCATTTCTGAAATTTAGTTGCTGCAAGCTGAAAACCGGATCCTAAAGACAAAGCAGTAGTCAAGGAGTTCACGGCGTAATGGCAAAGACCATTGGTTGGGGGGCTCCCACCCAGGGTTCAAATCTGGATTTATTCCAGGATTTTTCGGCGCTACGCATTAAGTGGTAGGCGACGTTCCCGTCGACAGCGAGGCGCCTGTGGTGACTTCGTGAACTTAAGATTTGCCGGCTCAGTCCTTCGAAGGTACTCATAGGGGTAGGGTTTGCGTGCGTGTATTTATAGGGACGAGTGTGCATGCATGTTGAGTGTCTGCGTTGAACTGTGTACTCTAAAAAAAAAGACAAAGCAGTATAAACTGAAAAGAAAAGAGATCAACAGTCAGTTCATAATGGCCTCAGTCGGAGGAGGATCTCGCTCTCAAGGAGCAGCTGGGGCTCTACATTGTGTGATGCAGAACGCGGATCCCGGCGTGCAGAAGCTCGTGCTCGAGAGCATGCACTTTATTAATCAATCTTGTAAGCTTGTTGGACCCAGATGTTTGGGTGGTACATATTTCACAATTTCACCATATTACTTGTTGTTTAATAATATCTGATAGGGTGTAGAAGGCACTAAAATTAATTATAGGGTTTACTTTTCTTAGAGAATCTTCCATATTATAAATCTATACTATAATTGAGTAACTTTTTTTTGTCATATCTGGAAGCCTTCTATACCGATTTCATACAAATATATCCATATTTGTAGCCTTTTTCTTTTAAAGCTACCACCAGAGCTGAAAATTTAGAAAACAATAATTATATACCTATGAATGATGATTGGATGCTTGTTAGAATGTATTATTGAGTTCATGAACGTTGGCACTTGGCAGATCGTCGGCAAGACAAAGCACCATATATACAAGACCACCTGGTATGCCTTCTGCTTTCAAGAACTGATTGGATCTCTGTTTCCTATTATCATGCCGTGATTGTTAACTACACAATTCTCCTCTTTTTTCTTTTGTGTCGCACGCCTGGATGTTTCAAAGATCCATCTTGGCTGGTGTCAGCGGTTCATCTTTGCTGGGTAACTTGTGTTGGTGGATGGGTTTGGTAGGTTGGATAAACTATAACAGGTGCGGATCTTGTAAATTATTACATGCCATTCAATGGTTCTAGAGATTCGCTTTACAAACATACTCAGGCTTCTGTTTTCTCCGCACTACATTTTTTACAACACTCCCTACATAAAACCGTAGCGTTAGCACGGACAAATTTACCAGTTACGTTTAGTTGCTTAGATAATACTATGACTACTCACAAGATGTATTTTGCTTACTGTATTATTTTGTTAGCACACCATCATCATGTATTTTCATAGGCATTGACACAATATTTACTTTCGTCCTTCAATCCATATATGTGATTATTTATGAAGGTTCGATGGTTTATGTGTCAGTGAGTACCAATGAGGTATCAACACAGGGCCCACGTATATGGACTACTTGGTCCATATACATTGGTTGCTCTCAGACATCAGCACTAGTAGAGAGCTATGAAAGAGGAGAGGTGGGAGAAACAAATAATTTTTATTCTTATGGGCTACTCATAAGACTATGGATACCTTTTGCTATAGAACACCATATGGACTACCTTCACAATGTACTCAGCTAGCTGAAATGATTATTTTAGTCTCTATGGACTACTTTTACCACACATTGTGGTTGCTCTCGGTGCATGGAACTTCAATAGTGAGGATCTAAAGGCTCAGACATCACTGGCAAAGCAATATGTTTTCTTTCTTTTATCGTTGTGGCACCTTACTTGTATGTTCTAAGGGTGTCTTTGGTTGGGCTTTTGGCTGTGGCTTTTGCCCTCTAAAAGCCAAAAGCTAACCAAAGGGGTTGGCTTTCCTCCAAAGCCACAACCAAAAGTAGCTTTTGCCTAGTATAAATTTCACAGCAGCTCCCCCTTGCTTTCACTTGCTTTTGCTCTGAAAAATTACCCACCTCCCATTAGTTACACACTTACCGGTTCGTTCTTTTTCCTCTTTCGCGTGCATCTTCCTCCTCACGCACGAATCCTCCCCGATGCCTCCCCTTTCCTCGCGGCTCCGCCCCTCCCCGGCTTGCGCGGCGCGCCCCCTCCACGGCGGCGCCTCCCCTCCCCGGCGTGGCTCCGCCCCCTCCCTGCGCGGTGCGGCCCGGCGCGGCCCCTCCCCTCCCCAGCGCAGCTCCCCGCCACGACGTGGCACCTCCCCTCCCCGGTGCAGATCCGCCCCTCCCCGGCGCGGCAAGACCCGACATCTCCCCTCCCCCGGCTCGGCCCTTCCCCGGCGCAGCTTCCCGGCCGGCGCAGCTCCAGCGCGGCCCCTCCCGTCCCGGTGCGGTAGCTCCGCCTCTCCCGACTCTCCCGACGAGCGTGGCCATCCAGGGGAAGAAGAAGCATTCTGTGTGTTAATGACATGTGGGGTCCGTCTGCGAGTGAGAGAAGTTTTCTAAAAGCCACAACTATACAACCAAATGAGCTTTTGGAAAAGTCACACCTATGGTAGAAAGCTGCTTTTCTTAAAGCCAAAGCTCACAGCAGCTTTTTTAAAAGTCACAACCCAACCAAAGGGACCCTAAAGGTGGTGTTGTTTTTGCCTTACAGGTAAATATAGCTTTGCAGATTTGTGATGATGATCCACTTGAAGTAAAAAAAAAGACGATGACACTGGTAGAATAACTGACATTGATAAGGTTTGCTTGACTGCTTTTTCTTTATGTTAAGAAATTCCTTAGCCCGGTTTACTAGGAATAATGACATAAATTTTATGTAAGCTTCACAAGAAAGTTGCAGAGTGATTGAAGAAATCATACATAACAGTATCATCTATATATTCACGATGGAAAATGTTACCATGTGATTTTTTTAAAAAGAAGAGAAAATAGATCACCATATTTTGGATTTAAGACATGTTTAAGCAGGGCTGAAATGCTCTATGTAGATCTGTGGATGCATTTCTGGGTACACTCCACTGAGTATTTGGGAGAAGAATAGGGAGAGAGAGAGAGAGAAAAAAATATGCAATCCTTTTGTTTTATATATTTTACAGTTTTGCACTATTGGAATTTTGAGATAGCAAAAGGCATCTGCTTGCTCTGTGTGTTTTTATAGCAAGAGAAAAGTATATAGTTAATGTGGAAGTCATTTCTGAATGTGCTATTGCCAGGATACAAAATATTTTTGAAAGCCAACACCGATTTCCATTCTATATTAACTTTGTTTCCCACAGTATGTATTCATCACTATAGTAGACAAGTCAATGTATTACATATATGTATTTCCTACTATCTGGTATCTTAAGCACTGGAAGAACCTTGATGATGTAACTTGATCCCTCTGCCATGGCTTATGGCTTATCTTTTGTGACCACCCTTCTCGGAAAAAGGGATTGGAGGTCCAGGCGGTTGAAGTGGTCCAGACGTTGTAGACTTTCTGCAATAGTGCATAGAATATCGTCCATGACGGAGTAGAGCATACGCTCCATATCGCTCTATGTCGGTCCTGTACACGCTCCATGTCGGTCCTGTTGTACAGGATACCGCTTGGGGATGGTGCGTGGGCGGCCATCTTGAACCCATAGGCTGGGGATGGTGCGTGGGCGGCCATCTTGAGCCCATAGGCGGGTATAATCCTGCTAAAATGTGCTTGGGGATGGTGCGTGGGCGGCCATCTTGAGCCCATAGGCGGGTATAATCCTGCTAAAACGTAGAGCCTCCTTGGCGGACTCCGTCTTAGCGGCCAACGCCGCATGAGGGTTTCTAGCCAAAATTTCAAGAGGGTTGCTGGCCAAAATACTCTTTTTTTCCCTAGCGGCTGATTGAAAGAAGGTCTTCAGATAAGTATTAGTATTAACCCTTTCACCCCAGTCTGTAGGGGACGAAATGTTCTCCATGACGTACTCGTAGTCGTCTATGTCGACTTTCTGAAGCACATCGCGCAAGTAGGAATACATTCGTGCTAAGTACTCTGACCTGTTCTCCATATGCAGTAAGCAAGGGTGATACCATATGATCGGGAGAAGGTCAATGGGGTCAGTCATTATAACCCGGAGAAGATGCCTGACCTCAAACGGAAGCGGGGATGTCTGATCTTTCAGTAGTTCGCCTTTGAAAAGCTTGGCCAGACACACCATGCACTTGCGGAGACCGTCCGAGGTCTTGGGCTTGAGGTCCAGTCCAATCAGCCTCGGCTTCATGGTGGCCCTACTCAATGTGATCTTATCAGCAGCTAGGTTTTGTGGGTACAAGTCTATCTCAAAGATGTCCTGGAAGGTCTGGAGCAGCAACCACATTGCTACCTGCGTAAGAAGACATGTGGCAAGACATGCAGACATTATTAGTGATTAGCTGTTATGTACAGTATTTGTTCTTCAGTATTAGTGATTAGTTGTTACGTACCGTATTAGACGTGTTTTGGGAATATGCAGCATATTAGTTCTCCATGATCACTATTGATGATATGTGTTCACAGCCATAGAGACCAATACTTTCTTATTCCTTCTTTCACTATCGGAGGCTGCTTACTTATACTTTCTTATTACTTCTTTCACTATCGGAGGCTTTACTTGGTGTCAATGTTGGGGGTAGGCCTCTAGTAATCATGTCACATAAAATAAAAATATTTTAGTCTGCAAATTAATTAATTCTTCTACTATATTTTCAGAGTTTTCTTCCACACGAGGAATGGTGATTTGTTATCCTGGAACCAGCATAGGATTGCATTACTCTATATGTTCCTATCAGATGTGAATTTTGGAGGTATCACTTGCTATTACATTTTAGAAATTTGGAAGGTACATAGAGACATAATGCTAGACATAAGGTATATAGTTTCCTATGGGGCAGAATGCAGGTATCACTTCCTGTTACATTTTAGAAATTTGGAAGGTATATAGTTTCCACCTTTTTGGAAGGTATATAGTTTCCACCTTTTCTACTTCCTGTTACATTTTAGAAATTTGGAAGGTATATAGTTTCCACCTTTTCTACTTTCCTATGGGGGCAGGATGCAGGTGGTGGGGGGGCAGGGACTACTCAAGCAAACACTTTGGGCTGGCTCGGACGGTCAGGAGTATTAACGCATATATACAGTAGATAGAAAGATAGTACAGTACTAGATAGATAAATGAGTGAAATGCGTTGTAGATCCTTAAACTTTTGTCCACTTCTCATCTAGGTCCATGATTTTTTTTTTACTTATCTGGATCCATGAACTTTTCTCCAATTCTCATCTAGGTTAATGAATTTTTTTCTCTCATCTGGGTCCATAAACTTTTACCCACTTCTCATGTCTAGATTTTTACAAGTCTAGATTTTCATATTCCATCAATCCACACTGCAGTCAAGTTGTTTATGATTTTTATAGAGTAAAAGTGTTTGTGTTTATTTCTAACCAGGGACAATTAGTTAAATTGTACAAGAACATTCTTGAGACATTTTGAGGAATTTAAACATGTAAGGCCAGTCGGGCGAGCAATATAGGGTTGCGTTTTTATTTTCTGGGAGCCATGATGTATATAAGATTTCTCAAAATCACAGCAAATACATTAACACAGAAATACATTAAGGAGTTTTTAATTGAAGAAATTGTATAAATAAAGAAGCAAATACATCAACAAAGCAACACGATCGCATTTGTAGTTTGATGCTTCATCGATGAATGGGAGGTGGCCTGCTGCAGCCTAGATTGATCTATTTTTAGGAACCATACATGTAGTATTACGGAAGGAAAACAAAGTACAAGTACGGGTACAGTTCAGACGGATACGGAAGGTGCATCTGATCCAGTACAAATGCTACACGGACCTCAAGAAAGAATAAAAACAAATTAAGTTGGATGGCGTCCTTGTGCTCTCAATCTCCGGCCCCTACAGGGGCCCTTCCTTACCATCGTCATAGTCCCCACCAAAGGTCGCGGACACGAACAGCAGCAAGCTCCTGTAGAACCCCCAGCCAAATCACTAAAATCACAGCCAGGGTATGTCTCCCCGGTTCACCAACGCTGATGGAGCAACGAACGTCAAGAGAAATCCGGACGAAATTCATTCCACCACACATCGAGAAAAGAAGAACCCCATCTCATCTTCAACAAGAAAGAGGAGCACAAACCTCCATCGCCCCTCACCAGAGAGGACACAGACGAAGGTAGCACTAACGACCCGCGAGATCCGCGCCAGAGGGATGCCGTGACGCCCTCTTTCTCCGAGGGAGCAGCACCAGCAACACCACCAGCAGGGATGACGACGACGCTGTTGCTACCGGGATACCGCATCCATGACGGACAGAAAATAAGGAGAGAGGAAATAAGTAGGATTTGGGATTATTTATAGTTGTATATTTGACCTGCAATTTGCACGACATGATGTTAATGATTGCCTGAAGTAGGGGCGTGAATTGGGGCTTGAGAATTCCTACCGAACCACGTTGGTGTCATTGATGCAGGTTGAAAACAAATATTAGATTGGTAATTTTTTTATTACATGAAACAAGCACATGGATAAAATTGTTTGGAGTCACATTAAACAAGTCAGTTTTGTTTCTCACCGGAGAGTGGTGGCGCTCCGCCGGAACGTTGTATAACATTTAACACCCAGACTTTTAAATAGTAGTTCTATATATGTATATGTATATATAAAAAAATAAATATACATGTATATATGTACATTTTGTGACGGGGGTGGCACGGCCCCTACTCGCCCGCTAGTTCCGCCTCTGGCAACGACCGCGCTCCTTGCCGCCGGCCATCAGCGAACAAGGAACGTGCACGATGCCGGCCACTGGCCCGAGATGACGACGGAAATGGTGGAGAGAGATTTCCAAAGCTAGGGCATGGGGACGTCGCGTCGTCGTGCCGGCTGGGGTTTGTTTGCAAAGAACTGTAGCTGCTAGGGGCTCGGGGCATGATATATACGCTGCGTTGCGTTTGCGTTGGGTTGGGGGTAACATATGTGATCGATCCAGAGGCGGAGACAGTACACGATTCCACCGACATATCGAAAAATATGACCGTTGGGCTCGTGACGGACGACGGCGGAGTAGTATTGCATTTATTAATTGTTTATTATTGTTATTATCAATTATAAAATAAACAATATAAGTATATAAATATCAAATCTGCTCCTGTATATACATGTTGTCGTCTGTTATTGATATTTATTATATTATATTATGTATGTATGTATGTAGTATATATATAACCCGTTTTTTCTTGGATTACTGCAGAGGATGTATATATAGCATAGTATGCACGTGTATATAGAGTGAGTCGGTCAAGTACTCCGAGAAGCTAGCTAGCTAGCAATAAGTAGGCAGCTGCATGCACGCGAGAGAGCGAATACGACGTGCATATATAATTATATACTCTCTCCGCCATAATATATAAGGCGTAATCACTTTTTATTTATGTCCCATAATATAAGGAGTGCTCTCTCTAGATGTACGTAAATCGATACAGTACTGTGAGACAGAATTAAATGTGTTTTTGGTCTTTGAGCTAAAGGTGGTTACGTCTTATATACTAGGACTGAGGGAGTATATGTTTGGATCATTTGGCAAATAGTAAATGACAGCAAATCTTTTGTCACTTTCTAGTGTTTGAATCACATGACAAATATATAGCAAATGACAAATAACAAATACACAGACAATTGTACTTCTAATAATTGCACTCTCATTCACATGTTATGTATAAGAGGGGGGTATGACTGAGAAGATTTTCTATTTGTCACTCTAAAGTGGCGAATGACAAATGATAAATTTTTTCTCTTTTGTCATTTTTTGTCTTGTATGTTTGGATCCATTTAAAAAAAAAATAGTAATTTTTTCCACTCGTTTACCAATTTACCAAGAGAATCCAAACATACCCATAGTACGATACTACGACTATCGATAAATGCTTATTATTTGCATGTATCCGAGATTTTCCTGGGAAGCTGATTGTAGCAGGTACCCCTATTGCCTTCTCCGCTAGATCAACCAATCTCGCCGCCGATTGCCTTCGTTTGTGACCTGCTCCGACTGGTCCGTCCCTCTGGCTCTCATGCGACAGACTCGAGGGAGGATACAAACAGAGGAGAAGAGGGGAGTTTGAATGCAGAAGATTACATTTTTAGGGGCCTCCACGCATAATGAGCCGCCATGCCTAGCCCACACGTGCAACTCACGTGAGCCCCAGCCACGGTGGATGCAAGGTGGCAATGCCACGTCGGAGACAATGCCTAGCTGAACTGGTATGGGCCACCAGTGTGCCATTTAACAAGATTAGGGTGCCAGAAATGCATTTCCTAAGTTCAGGGGTCTAAGTAACACACCTTAGCAAGTTTAGGGGCTTCCCATGCATTTAACTCTCTAAATAATATGTATCCAAATATCCATATGTATTTACTTGTCCTTCAGGATGGAAATGCCTGTTGTGGAAGTTCGTAAACATGGGTTGTGGCTTTTGGCTAAGAATGTAAGTTTGTGTTGCAT